>JARQZK010002333.1:0-42500 GCA_030704885.1 Cynegetis impunctata | reverse complement strand
AAACAGGTTTACCACATTCAAGAATGATATCACATAATTTTGTGGTAATATGAAGTTATTTACTGTTTGTGCGAAGTGGAATGTGTCTTTGATTTAATACTTATTATTTGTGTCATAGGCTCTCTTTAGGATATCCGCTACCAATATTGATGAGGAGTTTGTTGGACCATTCATGCTGGAAATTACTGCTTTCATGGGATTTCCTTCCTTGTGTACTTTGGGGTTGCCATATATTCTAGGGCACAATGAATTATACCTTTTCAGTTTTTTGGATTCCTCATCTGTTACGTATTTCTTGCGGTTCATTAGTGTAACAAATTGATTTTTTCTGTTTTGTATATCAAGGGTTGCATAATTCCACACTTAATATACGAAACAAAAGTTGGCCCAACAAACTCCTCATCAATATTGGTAGCGGATATCCTAAAGAGAGCCTATGACACAAATAATAAGTATTAAATCAAAGACACATTCCACTTCGCACAAACAGTAAATAACTTCATATTACCACAAAATTATGTGATATCATTCTTGAATGTGGTAAACCTGTTTGGTAATTTGACTAAATGTGAGATTTTGAAGGTTCTCAGACTAAAATGGCACATTAATGACAATCATACTACTCTTGACCAACACTTATTTTTTTAAGTGGTTGAGTTCATTTTAGATAACAACTGTTGTATTTTTGAAGGAAAATTTTACCTTCAGAATTCAGGCTGTGCAATTTGCTTAAAATTAAGTCCTATCTTGGCCCAATATGTGATGGACCACCTACTTGACGAATGCGTTCCTATAACTTGAAATTTCAACCACTATTTATCAAGAAGTTTGTAGACGACATCATCATGTCTCATCCGCGATCGAGTGAGTGTGAGATACTGGAATGTTTCAACTCAGACATTGAGACTATGAAGTTCACAATTGAAACAGAAGACGTTAGATACTCTGTGCCTTTTCTAGACTCGAGAGTGGCGAGACAGGATCAAACTATAAAATTAGATTGTTATAAAAAGTCAATGGTCTCAGGCAATTTCATACATTACTATTCAAATCATACAATCAGTGTCAAAGTAAATTTAATTAAAGAAATGCGTAATAGAATCAGATACATATGTCATAATGATTTTCAAAAAAGTAGTTCAGACCATCTGTTTCGGTTACTGTGTCAAAATTCGTATATCATATCCAGACAATACACCACTGAAAAAAGAACTTATACATTATGGATCACTACCTTACATCAAGGAGTTAACTACAAAAATAATATCTTTATTGAAAAAATCAATATGAAAATAGCCACCTACAATCAGAAAACAATAGCAACTCTATATTCAAGATTAAAAAAAAACATTCCAACTAAACTAAACAGCAATGTAGTATATAAGATAAAATGTATGGACTGCGAAGGCACATACGTAGGACACACATCTCAACTTTTAAAAAACCGTTTAGCAATACACAAGAGACATCACCATCTTTGGCGACAGATGTGCCCTAGATACACATGTACACATTTTTGACCACCTAATAGATTTTGAGAATGCGAAAGTATTGAAAATAAAGAATACAATTACAGAAAACGAATAATCCAGGAGGTGATACACATAAAAAAAGAAGATACTAGTATCAACAAAAAACTGATACTCAGAAATTGAGTAGCATTTATTCCTTTCTTCTATTTAAATCTACATCAAGTAACAAAGCTGGATATAGAAATGACGGTCCAGTGAATGAATAGAGTGATACTAAGACCAAACAAACAATAAACAAAATAAATAAAGTTCTGTGATCAATGACAGTAAGACTAGACCCGCAACATAATTTTAATAACCTAAAAAAAAAGTGACATTGTCAGTAATTATTAGTAGATTGTTTCTTTCTGATAGAAAATTAGGTTTCAAATAATTAGACAGTCAGTTTAAATGTTTTATGTATTTTGTCTTGTGTCTGACAATATATAACTTATCACACAACCAACAATTATTTAACTTCACTATTGGCGAGGAACTAATTGATATCAATTGAGACAATAATTGATTATTGTCTTCGTTTTGATAACACCATAGTAAATAATACTCGTTCGTGATTTTAGAGGCCCTGAAGAAGCAACAAATTATTGCGAAAGCTTGGCTACAATAAAAGAGTACAATTGAGATCCAAAAGAGTCTAAATACACTCATACTTTCCTGAAATATATACATATATATATATATATATATATATATATATATATATATATATATATATATATATATATATATATATATATATAAATATATATTTATTCAAATTGTTGTTACCTGTGAACTAATCCTAATCTTTTGATAATTATTAGCAATAACAGGCTTGTTGAATCTCAAAAAACTCGATTTAAGAAAAGTTTTGATAAAGCCACGAATGTCGTGGCGAAACGTGAACTTTTTAATAAAATCGAGTTTTTTTGAGATTCAAAAAGCCTGTTATCGCTTATAATTATGAAGAGATTATATATTTAAAGATATATATATATATATATATAGGTATATATATATATATATATATATATATATATAGCATTTATTTTTGAACTGAGAATAAAAATTAATTTTTTCATTGAATAAATGGTAAATTACACAAATAATCAGTGTTTCAGGACATATTTTACCTTATATTGATCTTTATTTTACAAAAATTTGAACTTATGGGAATAACAACTTTCCACTTTGGGAATATCCTTCAAAGATTTCTGAATAATTTATTAACTTCATATTCCATATTTTTAATCTTCAATAATTAAATTTGTGTTGACTGTTTATTCAAAATGAAATAGCATACCTATTTAAAAGAATGATACAAGAATAACTGCAAATTTGGAAAGTAGAAATATTATTGTACATATTTTTATGCTTTAATATGGAAACATTGACAAAATAATATTTCATGGAGTAATGTTAGCAATTTTGATTCTTTTTGTTTATTTTTTTTTATAATGATACTCTCAATTGAATCTATCAGGCCTTTATATTATGAATACACTGAAAATTACCATGTTTATGAAGCAGATTCAGTTGAATTGCTAATAAATTCTATACGATACTTCATGCTGTAAATTCCTTGATTTAACATGTGAAAACAAGTTCTTAATAACAAACGAAAATGATTATTCGCATGATCATTTCTTTTTTATAATATGAGCCAAGTGACTTCAGCATATCATTACGAAATAAAATGGGAATTGAGTAAAGTTAAGTATGAATAGAAAGCTATAGCATATGAAAATATTTATTTAAAATAATATTCATAAATGTATATATATATATATATATATATATATATATAATATACCTTTATATTTATATATTTATATTCATTATTATTTTTTCCGTTGTATTGTTATTTACTTGTAGTTTTAGCAATAACAGGCTTATTGAATGAGGAAAATGACTTGTCAAATTATCGTCATACAAATTCATGAGTTTCTCGAAACTTTCGTTTATCAAAATAATAGGTATATATATATATATATATATATATATATATATATATATATATATATATATTATATAAAATGGTTCAGAATTATATAAATTGAGTTTTAGAGGTGATATTTTCTCAAAAAATAAGGGTACTCATTCTTGAAAACTTTTTTGAGTTTATATTGAAGGAGTGATTTTAAGACATTAGTATAATTAATTTTATGTCACTACCTACCCCTATGAATAAATAACAGGGCATTTTTGAATAGGAAGTGAGGGTTATAATGTTCACATTAATTTAAAAAAGTTCCATTACAGATTGTTTCTTTTTACTATTCTGCCCTAATAATACAGAGAAGACTTGACATTACGCAGTTGTATTTAATACAAGTAAGTCTCCATTTCAAAGTCTACTTGATGTATTGCGGGAATGTAACAATTACAGTAATATTCACGTATACTTCTAGTTAAAATAACTCGAAAACGGTGATATTTATCGAAACGCTACAAGAGTACGTTCTTTGCGTATCATAATATAAGAAAACAATATTAGGGGGATTTCTTAAAAAATAGATCCAAAATGAAATATGTAACATAAAAACCCCTCACTATTCTTTCAAAAATACTCTGTATTCATAAGGTGACATGAAATTTATTAAGTTTATCAATATCTTATAATCATTCCTGCAATATGAAACTATTAACAAAAACCGGTTGGAAGACATTCAAAAATGGTATATAATATATATATATATATATATATATATATATATATATATATATATATATATATATATATATATATATATATATATATATATATATATATATATATATATATATATATATATATATATATATATATATATCAGTGGCGGCTCGTGAGGTTTTGGTTTGAGGAGGCTACAGGAGGTGTTAAAAAATACACCATAGGCGAAAATTTTTAGGATTTCAAGGTCAACCGCCTTATAATTTAAAGAAAATCAAAGTAAAACAAGCACCCTAAGCTATTAATTTGTTTTCACTTTCGAGTGTCTACCTTGAGACCTACAACTCCTGTTTACAATATTCACAAAAACTCTTCGCAGCCAATTAATCAATTGATCTATTCATAAAAAAAATTTTTCTTTCACAAAATAGGTACCAACCTACCTACTTTACGAATTTGTTAACAGCTGGTGAGAGCAAATAAAAAGTTATTATATATTTTTGAAGATTAGCGGGATTCTGCGATCTTTAACGTTAGCAAAATGATCTATAATATCCTCATAAAATTTTTTGTCTTTCGCCAAAAGTTTTACCAATTCCTTTTCAATAGACAACAAACTAATATTTTTCAAACGATCCTGGCTCATTGAATTTCGTAAATAAGTTTTAATTCTCTTAAGAGTGGAAAACGAGCGCTCTACGGAAGCCGATGTCACCGGGATAGAAACGATTAGACATAAGAGTTTATAAACTTGGGGTAAATCTTGATTCAAATCGTTTTCAAAAAGGTATTTAATAGTCCTCACATGATTTTCATTTTGCCCCAAAATTTCATTGTCATTATAAACAACACACAGTTCACCGCCTAAAATCCGGTTAACAAATTTTTATTGAGTAGGTCGAAGAAATGCAGTTCTTTCAAATCAAAGAACCTTATTTCTATTTGACCCCTAATATTATCCAACATTTCATAAAATATTTGATCCATATCTGCGTAACTGAATTTCTTTCGTTTTGGGCTAAATTGAGTCGTATCATCAGTAGTTTGAAATACAGAAAATAGTTTTTTAAAATAAACTTCTGCACGAAATTCTGAAATTTTTTCCAAAAGAAACTTGAGCCGATTTCGTGAGTAAATTACATCTGAAAACTTGTGCTGTAAAATTTGAAAAACTATTTCTGTTTGTTCAAAAATTAATTTAAAGATGTTTAAAAAATATATAAATTCCTTATCTTGTAAGTAAGATATTAATCCGCGTGCTGTATTTAAAGTTACTTTATCGGTGAAAAATTCCTCACTTTCAACTAGGTATAGAATTAAATCCTCAAATCCTAAGCGGCCCCAAACAGAGACATTTTCACTAGTAAAAAGTAAACACTGCCAACAAAATACTTAATTTTTTACCTGGATCCCGGTTAGGCAAGGATGTCTCTCATAATTCGTGTATTTAAACCGCGGTTTTGTTTTCTGTTACGCTGCACCAAATTGTTTAATTCAGGGGTAGGTTTTTTTTGTTTTATCAAAACTTTATCCTCATAACTTAGGGCACTAAAGTTATGGGATAACAAATATTCCACTAAGTCACCATTGAAATTTTTGAAATTAATTTCAGTAATCAAACTCATTTTAAAACAATACGCGTAACGCGAGCTGATTCCGGCGTCCATTATTCAGACAGTACGAATTACGTTCATACTACGATTCAATCAACGACTTTACTCGATGTCAGGGAGATTCTATAGTTGTGATTGGTCGACATTGTATAAGACTGGACTTTATCGGTGTTGCCATGTACATGTGTTTTGGTTTTCTATTTCAATGAAGTATTCATTCGGAGTATTTGTTTTTGAGTGGTGTGAGTTTGCTTTTCTGTGGCAGGCATAATGAACGTTGAGAATATACCTTTCTAAGCTTTCCGCAGCGTTGCCACAAATCTTGAAATGAATGAAATGCAGTAAATGTAAATACCTTCTATCTTAATTAATAAATTATATTATATAATGTAAGTTGAAAGGAAGGTAGGTGCATAAAATAATATGATTTTGATTAATATGAATATGCTGAATGCTGACTATTCAATATAATATATATATTAGTGATACACGGAATATTATTGAGGAGGCTTAGCCTCCTTAGCCTCCTTTGACTAGCCGCCCCTGATTATATATATATATATATATATATATATATATATATATATATATATATATATATATATATATATATATATATATATTATATATATATATATATATATATATATATATATATATATATATATATATATATATATAAGGGGTACTGTCCACTTCATCTTCGAAATGAGTTTGAGGTACCATGTAGTAGCAGTATGAGAGTACTATGGGATAACTTAACTACTAATTAGTAATAACTACTCGGGTCCTGAGTGTTACACTAAAACGATTCACCGTACTAGGGAACGAGGCCGAGCGCGCCTTGGGAAGAAATACTTCAGTCCATTTGTCTCGCTTTCGCCTCTGTTAATCTCAACAACTTTATCAGTGTTTCGTAACAGCAAAACCTATAATTTCGTCGATGTTGCTGTTTGGAATAGGTTTAACTTTGATATTGCCCTAGAGTCGATGTTTCGGTGCGTTTTTCAAGTGTATTCGCGTAGTTTTGTTTGGTTCATTGAACATGGACAGTGAGCATTCGGAATATAGTGAAAAAGAGCCGGGTCCGTCTAGCAGAGGTACAAAGAACGAAAAAGAAGCCCTCTTCTTTTCCTTTCTTTGTACCTCTGGAAAAGAACAGATGACTATAGGGAGGAATTTAAAAACTGTTGAGTGAAACACAGTTCGTTCCGAGTAACTGAACTTGGGCATGATTTTGATTTTTAGAATTGGAGGGCCTTTTTTTCTTCAGTGTAGGTATCCGGCGAAATGTCCCTCCCCTAGCCTGACTACAAGTCTGTTGAAATTCGAAAATGAGGACCTAATAATTTGTTTTTTGAATACAACATTTTCAGGCATATGTCAACAATAGCGCAAAAAACACAAAAATCACAAGAAGCAGAAAATGTTGAAAAATTGTACCCCACTTGCCTGATCTCAATCTAAAGTCCATACGTTCTGAAACCTGTCAAAATGATAGTGCAATTTTTATAAAAAAATGATTTTACTTATATTTTTTCGTAGCACCAGAACTATGTTATGAAGTCGGATTTCCTGTGCGCCCTATATATATATATATATATATATATATATATATATATATATATATATATATATATATATATATATTATATTTATATTTACATATATATATATATATATATATATATATATATATATATATATATATATATATATATATATATTTTTTGTAATGCGGTGTTGCCTCTTTTATTAAAAATTAGTAGCAATTTTGATTTTTCAAATAGAACATCCTGTATATAGTATTATTTTTAGGACCTCCAATAATTTTCCTATAACTTTTCATGATGATTTCCTATACCTATCCGTTTTCGAAATAAACATTATTCTAATTTTTTATCATATATCAGTCTTGATAATGAGTTCATAACTCGAAACATGTCGACTTTTCTTTACTGCTAAATACAGTATCTAAATATCTTTTATATTGTGAGACATAAGTCAAGTGTTTTTCATTTTAAAGTACTTTATTCTTTATGATGTTTCACCTAGTGAGGTGCGAGAATTCAATCTCAGTTATATATATATATATATATATATATATATATATATATATATATATATATATATATATATATGTATATATGTATATATGTATATATGTATATAATTATATATATATATATATATATATATATATATATAATATATATATATATATGTATATATGTATATATGTATATATGTGTATAATTATATATATATATATATATATATATATATATATATATATATATATATATCAGATATCAAACAAATTTAGCCTATTATAGGCTCAATAACTTTCTTGATTCGCATTCAGTACAATTTGTAGGAAGCATACATAGATTAAGATCAGGCTTATCCAACATGAGTTCTTTGCAGCACTTTTTTTCCAAGCTCCTGATAGCGTTGGATGCGGGAGTAAATCCTGTTGGCGCTTTTTGTTGTGCCCAACATGATATACTCGTGGATATATTTTTAAGGCTCGGAGTGCGTGGTAATGAGATTTTTTGCCAGGATTTCCTTTATAACATGCTTCAGATCCGACGAGGGAGAAAATAATCAAGGTATGACTCAGATCTCTCATTTGGGACCTGTGATATTTCTTCTATATGTAAACGAACTTTCGAAGGCATGAATTCCTCTCCGTTTCTACAACAGTCTTGGTGAGGGAAAGCGCGAGTGATAGGTCACTGCAGATTAGACCCGTGGATGATTTTGGCGAATTGCCATCATGTTTCCGGAACCGCACCTTGCATTAGGGCCCATTTGAAAGCTGTTTTATTTGTTTTCGGTCTTTTAGAAACCTATCTATCACATATTTTGACATATTGGTTTTAGAAAGAGTTGGAGATGTGCAGTTTCTAGACCTCCACTTCGATGAGAATTTGACGTGATATATAGGTTTTGAGACGTTGATAGCAATAGGCCAGTCCCGGTTTCTGCTGAAAATATAACATATATATTGAACACAGCTCAGTTACTAAATATCTACTATGCATATAATAATTATGCAAAATAAATTGAATATACAGAACGTTAGAGCATATGATTTTTGGTATCAAATACAGAATAGCAACAATATATGGTCTGTATGTGATAAGCGTCAAAGAATATGTTCACAGAAACAATGAGAAGTATATTCGTAATATGTCACTCTATACATTTGCCACTAGACATGCAAATGAATTTCGTATTCTTGCATACAGACTCAACTATATGCATAGGTCTATTACTACAATACTATTATTTACAATAGTGCAGTATTTGCAGGGCAATAAGAGATTTTATAGTAGAAATAGCAAAGTATTCAGTAGATAACTTTGATCATGACCTTGTGCACATAATATTTGATGTAGTGACTCTGTCATTTATTGTGTGTCTCATTTAAATTATGGTTGAAAAAAGTATTGTTATTATTATTTTGTAATTTTATATTCAACATCACTAATCATTTATTGAAATTATAAACTAATTTATTGATTGAATTCTTGGGACTGAATTAATAGAACCGATGAACAGATATTCGAATGATTAACCTATTTTTTACTGATAATATAATTCCTTCTTCAAATGATTTGGTGCTCATTGAATCAAAAGGAAGGGGTCACCGTTAAATGAAATTTCACACAATGAGCTTATACTAGCCAAGATCTACTTCTTCAAAACCTCTTTGAAATTTGGAAAATCATTGAAATACCTGAATACTTCGAAATTTTTCATGCTCAATTTAAGTTATATAAATTTATACTCTTCGAAAGCTGGGAAATATTGATGAAATTCAAATGTTTTCATGATTTTGAATTATATTTATTGTATGTAATATATCGAATTCGTTATTGAAGCTATGATTATCTTCCAGAAGGTGTGATGAATATAGCGAATGTGTTTTTTCTCATCGCAACTTCTTTTATGTTCAGATATTTTTACGAAGTTTCGGCCGGTTTGGCCAACACGAACTCCAAGGTAGCTTATAAATAATGGATTTATTATAAAGTAGTTTTATCTTTTGAATTTCTAATATGTTTACCTATTTTATTCTGAGTTTTTAATGTAATTCTTACATTTCGATTTGACAGAAAAGTAGAAACTTTGAAGGATATCCATTATTGTGTCCTATTTTGTTTGATAAATCGTAATTTTTTCGTGTCATATTTTGTGATCTTAAGAAAATATTTATGAGTCTATGTATCATGCTATTATATGCTGCTAATTTAAATTGGTAAGCGTGTAAGGACGAAATGTGTATCGTAAGATCCAAATGTGATGGCTTATGGAAAATCGAAAATATGTGTCAATTGTTATATCTTCTTATTGTCAAATCCAAAAAGTTTATAGAATCATCTGTTTTCTATTCTACTGTAAATTCAATATAGTGAAAACTAAAAACCCAAGTATATACCTACATTAGTGTCCTGGATTTTCATCAAGTATCTGCCCAATGAATTGGTTCTTAAAATGAATTTTTTGGCTTGATTCTGCTAAACTTACTACATTTACTCGACATATATTCTTCGGGTTAACAACATATTATAAACACTTTTCTTGAAAATGTAACAAGCCATTCATGTATATTACCTAATGTTTTAATGAATGGAGAGTGCCATTTGGTAATTAGTAATGGTTAAGTTCCTGAATCTGACCGACGTAATCTCTAAAACTTCTATATAAAATGGTTATCCTTGTTATTCTTTATGCAATGTTCCCAAATTCCAGTGAGTTTCTTACTTTGTTTGATTGATTCGTCATGTTTATTCATCTAACATCGATATATTTTCACCAATACTCAATACAATTTAGTTAATATACACCAGATTTTAAAATACTGTTTATCTGTCCTTATTACGGTCCAATAACGACACCAAATTATTTGTGTTCGTACTAATGTATCTTACATTGTATTTATTCAACTATTACAAATCTGTATCTCAATTTAGGGATAAATCAGATAGATCGTTATATTGTCGAAACAGTTAGACATCTTTGCATAATGGGTTGATAGCCAGAACTTATATGTTGAGTAGAAATAGTAATTTTAGTGAAATAAGGAAAAGAATTTTATTTTAGTTGATTTATATTTCTGGAACAATGGTCCACAAAGTCTCAGGTGCGCAGTCGATTGACGTTATTAGAAGAAACACTCATTTCATTAATCCATAATCATAGTAATCTAGACTAAATAGTTAATTGTATAATGACGGAATTATTTACTTTTCTTTGATGAACTTCAATTGAAATGTTCTTCTTTAATGAGTTCAAATACATTTTTATTTTTCACTTGTACGAGGTATGGCAATTTGAAACCCGGAATCGAGCTCCGAGGGGCAGCTAAATTAATTTTCGGCGAAATTTCGATCATAATCCTTCACAGTAGTCTCCTTGGAGTTCCACGCACCGCTTCCACCTCCGCTCCCACGCCTCGAAGCACCCACGGTAGTCGTCTTCAGTTAGGGTGTTCAGCGCCACCGTCGCAGCTTCTTTCGCCTCCTGTACACCGCCGTGGTGGGTCCCCTTCAGGTACTGCTTCATCTTTGGGAATAGGAAGAAGTCGCAGGGAGCGAGGTCGGGGCTGTAGGGGGGGTGCGGCAACGTTGCGATGCTTTTTTTGGCTAAAAACTCGCGAATTCGTATCGACGAATGTGCAGGTGCATTGTCATGATGCAAGAGCCAACCATTCTCCGCGAGTTCGGGCCTCACGCGGAAAATACGGGCCCTCAGCCGCTCAAGGACACCTTGGTAGTACAGTCCGGTCACTGTTTGTCCCTCTGGAACGTATTCCCGATGAATTACGCCTTTGATATCAAAGAAAATTACGAGCATGGACTTCATTTTCGATTTGGACATCCTGGCTTTCTTCGGGCGCTCCCCCCCGCGTTCCACCCACTGCTGACTCTGTCTACGCGTTTCGGGATCGTACTCGAATATCCAAGATTCATCTCCGGTTACCACAGTACTCATCCAGTCCCTCCCATCTGTCTCAATTTTCTCTAAAAGGTCACTGCAGATGGACATTCGAAGGTGTTTTTGGTCCAACGTGAGCATTTTCGGCACCATCTTTGCACAAATCTTTCTCATGTCTAGCTCCTCGTGTAAAATCTGCCTAATGGTTTCCTTATTGATGTTTAACTTGTAGGACAACTCTCGGAGTGTTAACCGACGGTCTGATGTTACCAACGTGCGGATACGATCGACATTGGTGGGGGTACGAGAGATGACGGCTGCGCCCGGCCTCGGATCGTCCTCTATCGAAACACGTCCCTCCCTGAACCGCTTTGCCCACTCGAACACGGCAGTTTTCGACAGAGAATCATCTCCATACACGTCTTTAAGTTTACGAAAGATTTCCGCGGAGGTTTCGTTTGTTTTAACCAAAAATTCGATAACCGCGCGTTGCCTCTTAATTAGGTCACTCATTTTCGTGACGTATAGAAAAAACCTTGCTTTACAAAAACACGCGGGAAACACAAACTAAACGTGATACCGCGTTCAAAATTTAACTGGTACTACTGAAGAGTCCCCTCTTTCGAACGAGACCAGAACGCGCCGGCTGGTGTGTTTAGTTCGGGAGATATCGGCCGATTCCGGGTTTCAAATTGCCATACCTCGTATATTATATGTTTATTTCACCTTGGATACGGTTGCTATGAATACACTCATTATGCCCTAGGCCATAACGCCCGCATTTGCAAGCGTTATGGATCATAACGACCGCTAATTTTACAAGGAGAAATGAAGCAACTTTCATTGATTGAATACTTCATAATCCTTGTCTCTGGTTTTCTCCGGCAATGAATTATTCGCAGCTTTGGCAGCATTTTCTATGTTATTCTTGGATAAATTCATTTTCATTTCCATTATTTTCATAAGAATACACAAAGAAAGCAGCAATGACATTCACTAAATATGATGACAAAAATATTCACAAACGTCGAATATCAACAAATGACATGCCTACTATGAGAAGAAAAATGGATAGGAGCAATGAACCGATTTTAAAATCGCTCGTTCATTATAATAATAGTACATTATTCCATAAGGAGGAGAAGTGTCACTTTTCATGGCGAGCTTGAGCTTACCGGGTAATTGAAAGCGAGCCATGAAAAGTCACTTCTACTCCGAATGAAATATTTTATTTTATTTTCAAACGTTTCGAAATTCATAAAAATCTGAATATCCATTTTTGGATTGATTTACATTTACGCACATAATTCTATCCACTTACGATCGTTATGAATTATGAAACATTTGCCTAGTTACGGTTGCCACGCAAAAAATTCTGAAAGATATAAAGTAAAATAATTGATAGTTATAATTCGCAACCTGGTGAGAAGTGGTTGAAAGTGAAGATGACGTTTGAATTGGAGAATTTTTTGTTCATGGTTACTAATTCATCTTTTGCATAGTAACACTTTTCCTGCCACCGGCCGGAAAAGTGTTGCATAGCAACACTTCTCCTCCTTGGCGGAGAAATAGAACTTTTCGATGATCCTGTCAATCGAGAAATGACGTTATTATTGTACGTTTGAAAATTAGATAATTTTTTCGTGAAAAATGAAATCTTTTATGCACCACGTGCGTTACTAGATCCTTACGCCCTATATAACGCACTTGGTACATAAATAACTATTGCCTGCCAAAAATGAGTTTTGACTGGTCTGCATTTTTCTTAAAAAGTCATAATTTGCGTACCCACTTGATTTGTGAGGATTCATTTAACTAAAGAATGTGAAGAGTTGTTGAGTATATTTTAGAATAACGAATAAAAAAATGAAAACAGTAATTTTCGATGCATAAAACTAATTAAGTGTAAAATGACTTGGATCTTTATGCCCAGTCTGCATTAAAATTATGATAAAATTAATTCGTGAATACAAGTCACATTAAATTTCGAATGTCAGGTCGTAAATTCTAATCAAGCACACAAACGAACAAGGGTAGGCTTCGGGCCATACGCCAATTAGTTTATGATTGGTCGGCATTTGTAAGCTGAAACGTTTTTCGACGCCATTTTGAACCTCCTCACGCACCTATTCCGATTTTCAATCAGACATACCTTTCAATCCTCATTTAATAGCTGCTAATTATAGATCAAATCAATATAGGTATATCGATAGTATGAACAATGCTATAAAAATATATTTTAAGGAATTAAAAAGCATGATCAAGTTGTGATCGACAGAAAATAACAATAGAGCGGTTATATTTGCGCTCCCGTGTGCGAAATTTTTCTCATTGAATTTTTTTGCATATTCTTATGAGGAGTGGGTCCCTTTAACATAATCCATCGGGTGCAAGAGGGTTCTATGGGTAGTTTTTTGTTTGAACAATTATTTTTGAACAAATTCCAAAATTTTTTTGCTTCTGAAAATATATTTTTAAGGTTTTTTGGATCATTTTGAACAAAAAAGGTCTCGTGTGATTTTTCTCTAAAGTTGATAGTTTTCGAGTTATTTGCGTTTGAAATTTGAAAAATCGCGATTTTTGCGATTTTCAAGATCGGAAAACAAGGGGAAAAAATCTTAATTTGAAAAGTGCCAACATCCTAAGATGAAGTTGGACATTGTGTAACAAAACCGCGATGCGTATTTGGCCATATTTTTATTATCAAGCCTTGTTTATTAATTGTTAAATATAGGTGCGCTCGACCTTTTTCTAACGCTTCCGTATGCAGCGCGCCGCGGCATCGCTCTCACTATGTACCTATATATATATATAACGCGCTCGCTCTGTATATATACCAAGCTAGTTAGTCGAGTATGTTAGGTACGCTGGCTAGTATTTGGGAGGTCTCGGGTTCAAACCCCGGGGCCGACTGGCCTGCCATGAGTTTTTCTCAGAGGTTTCCTCATGGTAATGTAAGTCACTGCTTGCAAACTTATAAGGCGAATGCTGGGCCAGTATTAATCCTCTGAACCCTACCCACACTTCCTATGTTCCATAAATATCCCGTCTCACCTATCCTTAATGCACTTGTACATACAAGTGTATCCTCTGATCTGGCTGAAGGAGTTAATCCCAAACTCAAGCTGCCCGCCTCCCTGACACATACTTCAGGGAGGAATGAAACACGTGTGTTTCCTTTTTTTTTCGCTCTGTATACGTGTACCCAACATCTACACTAGTAATTAAATTTCAATATAATTTATCTGATAATAGGTAGCATATTTACAGATTGAAGATTATGAATAGTGCGCTTTATATAGAAAAAAAAATACCCTCAGATACGCAAAATCAAAGTATTCACTCGATTATATTCAATATTTATATTATTTCATCATGATATTATACATTTTTTTAATATTAAAAATTAAAATCATCAAAGAACAACCTTAAAACCTTTTGTGTTTGCATATAATGAACAATTGTATCAATATGACGATTTCAAATTTTCCGTCATAGATTTTCAATTCTTGATTTAAAAGAAAAACCGATCTATGCAAGTTTAATACAGGACCGTGCATGCGCTCGCTACATTCACGAGAGCGTTTTTGCAGTGCTAAAGCGAGTATAATTCAATCATCTCTTTGAAGTAAAATCTGTTGTGAATAAGACACCGATATTTTTGTATTGGGCATTTTTGGCATTTTTTTAAAAAGGTTGCACAGGATTGTATTTTCAAATGCATAATAAAAATGCAAGAATACTAAATTACCATATCGCAGCCAATTTTCTTTCACCTACAATATCTGAAATATTGCCTTAATTGTTACATGCATTTACAGGCTGCGAATCCACGAGTAAAATTGGAACTAAATTGAAGGCATTAGATACAATTATTACTCAAAAAAAGTTTGTTGATGTTTTATCTTCCCTTGTGCATAATTTGCCAAAAATTAACGGCGAACAGTTCAGAAATATAGAGAGTTTTTATTTACATTTATTAAACAAAAAAAGTGAATCAACGGCTAATGAAGCACGAAGAAAAATTTTCAAGGATTCTTGTGGATTAGGTATAGATTTAGCTAAAATTCCGTGTATCCGTAAATCCTAATTTTTTTTGATTATTGATTTGTTATGCATCAAAGTTTTGTAATAATAGTTTTCATTAATATTATTTCAATAAACACAAATAAAATGTATCTCATTTTGTTTTTCATTGAAAAACTGTTTTAAAACACGCGTTATATTGTTTCTATTATCAAAAAAATTTTTGAATGTATTGTTACATAGTAAAACAATATATAATTATTAAATATAATTGAATGAATACTTTGATTTTGCGTATGTATCTGAGGGTACTTTTTTTCTATATGAAGCGCACTATTCATAATCTTCAATCTGTAAATATGCTACGTGTATTATCAGACGAAAAAATATCAATGAATTATATTGAAATTTAATTACAAGTGTAGGTTTTGGGTACACGTATACAGAGCGAGCGCGTTAAATTTTTTTGAATTTGTTTAAAAAAAATTGCATCAACAAAAAACTACTGATAGAACCCTCTGGCACCCGATGGATTATGTTAAAGGGGTCCACTCCTTATAAGAATATGCAAAAAAATTCCATTAGAAAAATTTCGCACAAGGGAGCGCAGCTGATAACCGTACTACAAAGATTTGGTAGGCATGTTGCATCAAACGTATTGACAAATATATCATACCTCTAGGTTTGTCTAATTGAATGATGTATCCTCATAATAAAAACAACTGAAAACCCTTACCTTATAAAAATCTTTTCTGGAAGAGAATATCTTTTCCATGAAACATTGTTCCATCCATAATGACATTTCGAAATTAGAGAATATGTATTTACTGCATAAGTGCTAGTAATATATCAAACTGAATTGTTTTTTTGTGAAATATTCTTCGTAAAACAGAATCTAAAAAAGGTGGAGAATTAAACCCATAGGACAAAAGTGGCAATATCATGAACGAAAAATCAAGCAATGTACATGTTGGGATCTAAGTTAAAATAATGTATGTTGAGATAAGCTTGAGAACTTGAATGAATGTACTAATAATACGGTAGTACAATTGAATCATAGAAACGGATCAATACTATGATTTTCTCTAAAATATTCTAAAAGTATTGCGACTCTGTTGTCTGATAACTGTTGATGTCACCTGTTGATGGATATGCAAAAAATAATGACCCAACAAGTGGAATTTTAAATTTTACCGTTTTCTCTTAAAAAGTGCGCCGTTAGAGTAAAATAATTGCCTTATCCATTCATCCGTCTCTGATCGATATGGTCACTTTAGAATTAGATAGTGATTGATGCGGTGCATTTGGCAATATGCAAAAAATTATCGATTTAGTTGGAGCATAACGTCGATAACGAATATGAGTGATTGTTGAATTTATTTTTCGTGGTCATTAAATCGATCTAGATTATAGTTAATTACATTTTTCGCAAACATCATCACAATTTGACAGTTGAATAATCATAACTACTGCGATTTCTGAGAAGAATAAATTGGTTTATATTTTTCATAACTTTTATGTACATCGAAAAATAACTTTTTCAGAATATCAATCAAGATTTTATATTTGCGCAAGCGTATGTACGTGGAGGTTTCAAGAATGTGAACTATATGAATTGACAGGAAAAACATCTTAAATCTGAATTTGAATGAAATCATTTGGCTCCATATTTTATAGAGAATTTAACGATGGTAATGAACGAACCAGATGTTTGACCACAAATGATGTCACCTCCTCCACAGTGAAGAATAGCGGATTTTCATTCTGATTCAACCGAGATGTTTGGATAATTAGAACACAATATAGTGATAACGAACATCACCATTTCATTTTTGAAATGTCTCGTATCGTAACCCAGTGCCGGATTTACACTTGCCGGGGCATGTAGGCTTTATATTGGTGGGGGCCTACTTAAGGGTAGAAAAAATTTGGAGCACTCTTGAATAGTCATGCAGTTTGTTACTATAAGTAATAAAATTTCGTTCTGGTAATATTTCAAATATTTAAAGTTACAAAATCATTTAAACTGTGTTCAATATTATGAAAAAAATTAATTTGGTTCAAAGAAATGGATTAAACTAATTAAAAAAATTAATGATTTTCAAAATAATTATAATAAACTGAAATAAAATTTTATTTCAACGTACTCGCTCATGCAATTGGTAAAATAATCGACTAATTAAGCAAATAACCGAACTATTACTACTAAGTGGAATTCGACCGTACAATTGCCAGTTTCAAAAATAATTAAAAAATTTCAGAAATTGAATTAAATGGTGAGGGCCTACTTTTTTCGCAAAATGGTTGGGGCCGGTAGGTTGCGCCAACTCCGCCTACTCTGAAAATCCGGCACTGTAGTAGCCAAATTCAAATTTCAGGAAATTTTCTACGAAAATATTTATTCATTCAATAGGTAACGGACCTATTTCTTTTAATATTTTCATCAGCTTTTCAAGTTCAATTGTCAATTCCTAATATTTGTTTGCTGATATGAAAAGCTTTAGAGAAATTAATAATTATTATTGATCAACTAATGTGAAAAACATGGATTGATTCCACTAAAACTGTTATATTAACTCCACACATTTGTTTCCTTCTATTAACTCATTATCAAGACTTTTCTAACTGATTTGAAAATACAATAATCTTTCCATTTATATTACTGCTTCAATGAGTAGGGACATCCTAAGATCTATTTGGCCATTAGTTATGAGATGTTTAGATAATTAAAACACAATATAGTCGAGCAGCTAAGTTCCAGACGCTGACCGATGTAATCTCTGAAGGTTCTAAAAAGTCCATCCTCTTTCTTTTGTTTAGTAAACGCAATATCTCTGGATTATCCGAATCTATGAAATAGGTATCGTACATGCAATGTTCCGATTTTTCAGTGACGTTCTTACTTTCAATGATTGATTTGTTATATTCATCTAATCACGTACCGATACTTATACCAATATTAAATGCATTACGGTCAAAACACTTCAATTTATATAAACCAGATTTTTCAAAGACTGCCTGTCCTTATTTATTGACCAAAAATACATCCAAATTTCTTTTACTAACAGAAATTGAATTCTGACGCATCTCTTGGTGAAGAATAATGTTTGAACTTTGAAATAATACAAGACTAATCTTATAGCTTCACGATGTTAAAATAATGACTACATTTTTCAGGAGAGGAAGGCCCGTTCCTCCCTTACTGTTAATATAGTAATTATTTTAATATAGTAAAACCATAGTTTTAATATATTAAGCTTATAAGCCAATTGTGCTTTCGTTTAAAATTCAAAATTTTCTTCAAATTTCTTTTCTTCGTATTTATAGTTCCTTTAATGTACTTATATGATGCATTTTTTATTGGTCAAACTAGTAGAAACTTCGACACCAGGTTGGATGCATATAAAAATCAATCATCCAAAGTGACAACGTCACTGGAATTTCGGAACATTGCAGAAAGGATAATCATTTTATAAATTTAGATAACCAAGAAATATTGCATTTACTGAACAGAGGAAAGAGGATGGATGGATGTTTAAGAAGGTCTTTAGAGCAGAAGTATGAATCGATAGATTGTTGCATGTTAAAACCAGTTAAAAAATTCTTGTTATTGCGTTAATATCCTGAAACATACCTATATGTCGAGTAAATATAGCTAAGTGTTGAATCAAGTCAAGTGTTTTACTTTAGTTGATTTAGAATTTTGAAAAATGTTGCACCAAATTTAAAGCGAGGACTAACTTGATACTTGACGTGCTACATCTAGGTATGTTTTGAAAAAAACACATCTTTATGTGTTTTGTGTTGTTTTTAAGGAATAATGTGAATGGGTATGATAATAGAGAAATTGAGATTCACTTTCTGCATTATTTCCAACCTTTCAATAAATCTGGCTCTTAACTTTGAGATACTCATTTTTATATTATAATTCTAGGGTGTGGGGGCAAAAGGGTATAAGTCCAAAACGTATCTTTTACAGGAGAGCTGAAATAAGATTATGAATTCGTTTTCATAATTGAATAAGTGCTTGTACACGAATGAAATTGTAATAATTTATTAAAAACTATGTTACCAGCCGGCTATAGTATTTATGTATGTGGACATATGAACTAAAGTTAAAAATGAAGTTAATTTTTTCGTTTGAAAATAAATTTCCATTAGGTCATTCTTGTTCGCCGTCCTCTTCTCCTGGATAGATTTCATCTCGCAGGTTCGTTGTTTTTAAGCCTTTGTAAAAATCGTGAAAAATAGGATTAACTTATGGTAAAAGGTCTAAAATATCTTTTTTCTTTTCTTCTGATATCGGAATAGTACCTCTCTATAAAGAATAAAGTATAAACTTTAAAATAAAAACACTTGGCTTATGTTTCACAATATAAAAAATCTTTAGATACTGTACTTAGCAGTAATAAAAAGTCGACATGTTTCGAGCTATGAACTCATTATCAAGACTGACAACAGGAGAGTATTGCATCGTAATTTATAAAACAGACAAAAGCAAAGGTGATACCTGAAAATCAATTTGTTCGTTTACAAGGGGTAATTGACTATTATGGGCGGAACTTATTTCGATAATTTCGAGAAGGTCAAGACGTTTACCCTTGTTACCTGAATGTAACAATTTGGTTTTGTTGAAATCCAGGAAGTGATTGAATTTTATACAATGTTCAGAGAAGCCAGTGGTATTTTTGTTTTGTAAAATTGACTTTTTATGTTCTTCAACACGAATATTTATATTCCTTCCTGTCTGTCTAATATAGAAAGCAGGACATTCGTCCCAAAATATTTTGTAAATACCACTGTTTTCTCCGATGTTAGATTTTTCTTTATTATTGACCAAGAGTGACTTCAAGTTTCTTTTATTTGTACAAATTGTTTTAACGTTATTTTTCGATAGTCTGTTACAAATTTTGCTACTCAAATTAGGCACATAATTTATTGGGAAGTATTTTTGTTCTTCATTAATAGTTTGCGTGGGGTATATTGAATGCAACAGATACTTTCTTCGTTTTTTCCCAATGAGCTTGTCGATAAGACTTTCGTTGTAACCGTTATTGATGGCTAATAATTTAATTGTATTAACTTCAGTTTGAAAATTTGTTTCCGATAATGGAATCGTGAACAACCTGAATCGTGAACAACCTATGTATAAACGAATGAAAAGCACTGAGTTTTATTTTAATGTGTTGGTTACTGTCGCTGTAAATTAAAGTATCTGTGAAGGTTGGTTTTCTATAAATTTTGAAAGTAAGAGAATTCAAATTCCTAGCAATCTGAACGTCTAAGAAATTCAAGGTACCGTTTTCGTTTTCTACTTCTTTTGTAAATTGAATCGAGTTGTAGAAAGTATTTATATATTTAAGGAAATTATCTAACTGCCTATCTGTACCGGTCCAAATACAAAAAATATCATCTACATAACGTCTCCATAATAAAACGTTAGTAATTAAATTATTATCAGTATTGAAAATTTTTTCTTCTAAGTTATTCATGAAAATTTCACTCAACAAAGGCGATAACGGTGAGCCCATGGGCAATCCGTCTTCTTGTTTGTATATTATATTATTAAATTTGAAATAACTCTGTTTCAAACATAAGTTTAAGGCAGACATTGTTTCGTTGACTGCTTGAGTTGTTAAATTTGGGTTCATCTCTAGATATCGCTTAACAATATTTTTAACTTCTTGATAGTTTCGCAGGTATTAGGTTTGTACCAGGACGGCCTCTTCTTGGCAAGGAAAAACATTGAAATGTTTCGTACTCATCTAAGGAGGTCTTAAACAAAATTTCTCCACTTCCTTTAGTGTAACGAAATCATTGAGCATTATGCCACAAAAACTGATTTCCGCATACGTCTTTTTTTCGCAGAACAAATTCATTTGTAAGCAACTGCTGAAAATTCAAAAAATCTTCGTGTGTAAGTTCAACGACTTCATACTTGTTCTTCTTTCCCATTCCCCGGACCAGCTGGTACCAATCATATGTATGAGAAATTATTATGTCTTTCAGTTTCTTTTTCTGTTTTTCTATAAGGCCATGGTGAATATCACACTTCATATGGGTATGCCCGAGTACCAAAAACTTGTGGTATATAGTCTCCAAAAAATCATTATTTTGTAGTGCTACAAAAAACATTGCAGATACATGTGAATTTTAATTCTGACCACCACATGTGTCAGAATAAAGGACAATATGTTTAATATCAGATGGAATTGTCGTCCGTTTTTTATAAAGGTCATTTTGATTAAGCTGTGTACACGTACTACTCAATGAGGAATAAAGTTGTACTCCGTGTAAAATTTAATTTATTAAGAATTGCAAAGCGCTTTCGGCTATTAGGCCATCATCATGGAAGTCTTTTGTGATAAAATCGACAAAACATTGTACAAACAATTATATAGACAGTTTTCACATTTGGTACCTATCCCATAATGGGTTATCTAGGAATGTGTCTCTTTTACATTTTAAAATTTCATAAACTTGTTTCCAGTCCACACTCCACGTGTCGAGTGGATTTAATATTTTTAGCGTTCGAGTATTCATCATATAATGACAATAATCGTTTATAACACACTTCAAACACAAGATTACTAATAACTACCAAATACGACAGAAGAAAGATTCTGTTTTCAGGCACATGCACGTGATCAATGTGATACAAGTCCATACAAGTCGATAAATTTTAGGAAACTCGCCCGGTTCAAACGATATAAGTGGTGGACTTATACCATGTGGGCCTATCTGAAAATGCAAATTGGGACTTATACCAAATTATATCTCATGTTACCGTGAATATGAAGCTATATCAATGTGGCCATGAGAAAATAAACAACTTTGTTTATCAATGGGCGTACTTAACTCATTTTGACGAAAATTGGACTTATACCCTTTTGCCCCCCCAACCTAGAATTGTGAAAGGATTTATTCTAACTTGGAAAGAAGTAACACCTCAAATGAAATCAAATCAAAATATGCTTTATTGTTTTCAAAATTATACAATTTACTCACAAACCGTAAAACTAAATAATGTTAAATCGAGAGGGTGAATATCTGGTGATTTATGGTGTACGACATGAATGAATTACGATGATTTAATACAAGTTTACGAGTATCTACGGTGATTTATCGAGGATTTAGCGATTTATTGGGGATTTACGGTGATTTACTAAGGATTCACCGTGATTTATTGAGGATTTACGAGGGTTTACAGAGCATTAAGATCAGCTATTTATATATTACGCATGCGCCTTGCTCCTCTCGAGACTTCTATCTGCCAAATTGATACTGGCAACACTGCCTGCAGCCATCGAGGCTGCGGGCAGTGTTGCCACTAGCTTGAAATTCATAAGGATTTATCGGTGATTTATGGATGATTTCAGATATCTGACGGAGATTTAAAAGGATTTATTTCTTGAGAATGATTTAAGGTGTACAAGATTTGGAGCAGATATTCACCCTTCGTGTAAAATATAGAAATAAAAACACATTCTAATACAAAATATATACAAATTTTATACCATTATATTATCAACAATAGAACCGCGAGTAAGCGTGAAAATTTTTGATTTTTTTTATCGAAGTTGATGCCTGTTCTATGCAATTTGGTCATATCGATCAATTAAAGCTCAAAATAGTAGTCCTCTACTAATAAAGTTTATCAAGAAATAAGATTTTGTTCGTTTTCGAAAATTGGCCAATGAAGTTATAGATTTTCATTCATCTGGAAGGTGATCGTAAATTTTTTTAGCATTGTGAATGATTGACTTTTTTCAATTCAGAGAAAGGAAGGTGAACATGATGTCACGCAGATCTAGTGGAATACCCGTGCTGTAGCACCAAAAGTACGACATGAAAATACTTATGACACAAATTCAAAAAAGTATAAAGCAGGAAGTGTTAACATTTCATTTCTCTTGAAATAAGGTTTGCAATGAGCCCTACTTTTTAGAACATACATGTAACGAATTTTTCTCATTTGCAATTTGAATCGATCTGCTCAGATCCCATTAGTCTTGGTCTAGCTTTCTAAGGAATCTCCTCTATATACTCATGTTCAAGACAGATATAAATAAATATATGAAAACAGAAGTACCATCAATGTACAATCACAAGACGCATTACCTGCTCTATGGATTGAAAATGAGAAAACTCAAATAGATACTTCATTAATGCCTTTAACGCATTATCAAATATTTCGTTGAAACAATTCTCACCGGAACACTATATTCGCAACTCGAACTTAATTCACTTGAATAATATGCTAATACAAGAAACAAAATAAAACTTTTCTTGGTGAAAGTTGGTATTTTGTCGAAATAGTCGCATCATGCATTCATTTCTTCCATTATTTAATATTATAGGTTGTGGTGAATTAGCAGCACATTGTGTGATATCAGAAATATCTTAAAAACATTAATGTGTTTCATCATTCTCAGCATTCAGTCACGAGGATATGGATCAAGTTACCCACTTCTTGACATAGTTGCACACTCCTTGGTGTAGTTGCATAATTTTTAACATTCCTGACAAAGTGACTAACCCCTCGTACTATTTATCTCATATTATCTCTCTGAGAACTTCAAAATGACCATTTTTCAATGGCCTGTTGTATTGACGGTATTCCCTATAGTTTCTATATAAAATTTCATTATCTCATAGATTCAGAACTAGTTAAATTATACAATGTTCTCCTGCATAACAAGGAAGCACCCGAAAAAAGTTTACCGATGGAGTAATATTACTAATTGCTAAAACTAAAAAACCAGAGAAATTAGAAAACTTCAGATCAATTACTCTGACTAATTGCGATTATCGCATTATGATGAAAATTTTAAGTAATCGCTTGAATATATCAACTGAATATTTAATTGGAAAGGAACAAACTTGTTGAAAAGGAGAATCAATATTCACAAATCATATATTACTTAATGATTTGATTATGTACAACCTTCGCTTGTTGGTGGTATTTTGGTTTTGGACTTTCTAAGAGCTTTTGACAGAATTGCACACCTATATCTCTTCAAAGTTTTGGAAAAAATGGAGATTCCACTGAAACCGACCAATTTCCTTGAAAAAAATTACGCAAATACTCATTCAAAGTTGCTTATCAATGGATTTTTATCTAATGATATTAAAATAAATGTAGGTATCAGGCAGGGGTGTCCAATATCTATGACCCTCTTCAGTCTTGCATTTGAACCCTTTCTAAACCTTTGCCACTTTGTTCTTGAAGGTATTAGCATATATGAAGAAAACATTAAAATATGCTCATATTTTATGCTGACGTCATTAAATTTTTGAAAAATTCACATGATATAGGCAATCTAATGTTTATTTTCAATATTAATCAGAGGGCAACAAACAGTAAAATTAACTACAAAAATTCAAAAGTATTACCACTAGGACAATGGAGAACCAATTATAATGATCCTGATAGGAAACCCTTCGAATATGTTCAGCATATTAAAATATTAGGAATTATTTATGATGAAAAATTAGAGGAAACAAGAGAAAAGAATTGGAAAGATATATATATAGCAATATGCAAAACACATTAACAGGTGATAAATTACGGAACATGGACTTAATAACAAAAGTGAGATACATTAATACTTATATAAGTTCAAAAATATGGTATACTGCTCATTTTGTGCCATTGAATGCGAGATATTACCAAAAATTCTGTTCAAGCATAGGCAAATTCATGTGGTACAAAAACTTATACAGAGTCGGAAGACAACAACTATACTTACCAGTAGTATAGGAAGGATTAGGGCTAATGAAAATTTATATCAAGGCACAAGTTTTATTAGTTAAAACTTACTTTCCCTCATGGATCTCAAAATACAGGGAAAATAAAATCAAGTATTCATCCTTCTTGTGCCAATATATATTTAAGCACTCTTTGACTATAAAATATTGGCCAATACAAACAAATTAAAAAATTGATAAGCTCTTTAAACTTGACTAAAAGTAAGTACTGATTTAACATCAAAAAAATTATATGATCTATTATCTAAAAAAAATAAGTGCCTACCTCCAATACAATCCAAACTAAGAAATGAAGAATACAATTGGAAAATGGTATGGTCCTTTATTCACAATAAAAATCAGGTTGCTTCCTGGCGATCATCATTGTATCTTGTAATTAATGTTGCGGTATTCACCAGATTCAAATTGAAACAACATAACTTGGACAATAATGATATATGCCCAAAATGTTAATTTTACATTATGTGGATACCTTATGGCATAGAATAAAATATTGTATACCTTCAAACGAATACTGGGACAAAATAGGTACTATAATAATTAGAGGAAGGCTTGGAATAAATATAGATTTATTCGATGACGTCCTGAGTTTACTTTCTATAGAAATCCCAAGGAAAAAAAAACGCAATTGTTATATGTCGTACATAACTGGGTTATTTTTTGCTATTATGAATTATGGAGGATCATGTGAACAAATGTTGAACAAATTGAGAAAAAACCGACTCAATAAGTGTAAAAATAATATTATAAATGAGTTTGGTCCAAAATTATTTTCCTTTTGATATATTTTTTTTCTCTTTCATTTCGTTGTTTCTTTTATTTGTTTTATTGTTTCTAAAATTTTGAAATGTTAAATATGAGTGAAATGTAATATGTGATAAAATAAATGGTATGAAGTTAAAAAAGAAAAAAAATCAGGAGCAAATAAATATTCTGTTAAAACATAAGAAAATAATGGTCAGTTTAGATGACGACACTTTAACTGTGCATAATAGATCGGGGTTGTGGAAAACTTACGAGGGCAGATTAGTGATAATTGCTACATTTAAAACCACTATTATACGTTTCAATTGAAACATTACACAATCAAACATGAGTAATTTTCAGAACCTCTTCATTTATTAGGAACAAAAATTAATGAATATATTCAATTCGAATGCATGAACTAATTGATATATAGAAAACATGAAAATCAAATTGGTATTGCGAATACACACATATGCGTTGATTCTAATTGCATGGAAACTTCACTGAAGCAAAAGAATGCAACCTTCTACTTCAGTAGAAATCCTGAATTATTTCCGTAATTCACTCGGAAAATCAATGTATCAGTAAAGATTCTTTAGAATGAGTTGAAAATACAAAACTATCGATTTAATTCTGTAAGCTTTACAATATGGAGCTAGGTCAGGAAGTTTGCATTATGTTGATGGAAAGATTGCAAATTAAGATGATTTACCCATTTATATATTTTTTCAATTGGTTAAATGAGATATTTTCTCGCCTATCATCTGTAGGATTGAAATTGATGCTAGGAGAATCTTCAGTACCTATCGTTAGTTCATTACATGAAGTAGAAGAACTTAATAGCATTTTAAACACAAGAATATAACATTATTTTAGCGACGATTTACAGCAAAAACTAGAAAGGGTAATATTATCTTAATTTCATGAAATATTATATCAAATAAAAAGTTTGCGTTTACCTAATCGTGGTGCGTATGAATTTCTCACAAATCTTCCCACAATCATATTACGGTAAAGTTACGTCTTTTGATTGCTATAATTTGTACAATGCATTTCTCGACATCTTCTGAAAAGACAGAGAAGAATTAAATGTCAATTATGAATTATAAACTTTGTTAATGTTTCATGGAATCTAAATCGGATGAAAGGAAGTAGAAAAAACATATGTGGTCTGGGGACTCCCGTCAGGAATGAGGTTCACCGTTTTTGACGTTGAGCATATCATTTAACTATTTTCTCTCTTCGATGTACTGTAACGTTAAACACTCGAATAACTTATTTATCAAACGTAAGTAAACAGTAAATACTTGTAACGAGTTTTAAAATTCAATTACCCTAAAATTCTAAGTTTGTATTACACCTACTTGATGCAGTTTCCATTTCCAATAGAATGACAAATGTGTATTGTTAGTAATTTATGAATTCTATGTGAAGGAAAAAAATTTTCTATTGTGTTTCAAGTCAACTTCTACCACAAGTCGCGAATAGGTACTTCATTGCAATAATTGAAACTATTAAGGCATTGAAATCAACGAAAAATACACAGAATGTTTTATCCAGTGAAGTATTTATATTATATCTATTAGTAGGTATAATAGTATAGGTACTACCTATACGTTATTTGGTTCAGATTATTTACTAGTTTTCATTATATATTTAAAGAATTTGCACTATTCCCCGTTGCATCTGGTATAATGCATAAAACTGCAGCCCAATAATCCGGAGAAATTAGAATATGTCTAATTTCAAAATGTTACCAATATAAAATTACAATACCGAATGTGAATTTGAACTTATCAAACACGATACTAGATGAACTGAAAAAATTCCATTTGTACACAATATTCCTCAGATAGATCATTATAAGATCAATAATTGATTTTAGGCAGCGATTTACTGAACTAAATTGTAAAGGTGCCTGTACACTGTAGACTTTTTGCCCTAGTAGTCTAGTCAATGAGTGCATTGTTGAGTTCATAGAATATGTTATTTTCTGTAATGAAAATAAGACTGATAAACATATTAATTGTCTACCCCTGGGAGGTGAGCTAAAGGCGAATAGAATGTCAAAAAGTCCCAAATTAAATTTTTTTGCTTCAAATCAAAATTTAAGCTGATCAAATTTTCTGAAAATGTTTCTACGTATTTGTCATCAGTTTTCGAGATATATATTGTTGAAAATCGATAATTTTGGAAAATATAATTTTACCTGGCTCTTTTTGCCAATAAAATACTTTTTGTGCCTCCCCGTCTTCAATCAATCAAATGTTATAGAATTTCGAAAATGTATTCTCAATTTCGATTTTCCTTTAAAAATGAGTATGTTGGGAGCCTGCTGCGTTTTAAATGCTCTAACGTGTGGTCGTGACGAAAATTGACTATTCAACAATGGAACTAGGATGATTGCAATTGAGACATAACACTTTTTTATAATTATAGCATTTATTATATAATTACGAATCACATTATGACAGTATTTACTTGAACTGATAGTAATTCAAATCTGAAATCAATGATTATCCAATGTCACATCTTGTTTTACTGAGTAGAAGGGACAAGGCGAATTTATCTTGGTAGAGTATTGATGTCGTTGTAGACACGTTAGTCTTTTTTTGGATTGATTGGGCCGATACTTGGTGTAAATTAATAAACATATTGAAAAAATGGTTAAAAATAACAATTTACACATTTATTATAAGAAATAACGCATGACGCACGTTTCGGTGGAACTTCACCTTCTTCAGATGCTAATGGCAAACTAACTATGATTCTCTGTTATATCGAAAACAAGAAATGACAAATTATGTAGAAGGGGTAAATACAAAGATGGTTACAGATAATTATTAGAAAAGGAAAAACCAATTCTGAATTGCTAGTCAGGTAGTTCGGTAATTTTGAAAAGATTAAGAAAGGGGCTTGAAGTATGATCGATTTCGCTATTCAATAGGAGACCGGAATGCTTGTATTTATTTATCTGTAATGATTCTAAAAAATTAAGTTTAATTCCCTTACTTTCAGTATTTAATATTTTAAAATCGAAATTGAATGTGTGATTTTCTTGGATTAAATGGTTTGCATAATGTGAATCCGACTTCTGATTAACAAAGCTACGTTTGTGTTCTGAAATTCTAGTTTGAAAACTTCTGAAAGTTCTACCAATGTAAAACTCATCACAATCGCCACAATTAATTTTATAAACTCCTGATTTATTATCTTTATAAATCAGGAGTTTATAAAATTCAAGCTCCTTTCTTAATCTTTTCAAAATTACCGAACTACCTGACTAGCAGTTCAGAATTGGTTTTTCCTTTTCTAATAATTATCTGTAACCATCTTTGTATTTACCCCTTCTACATAATTTGTCATTTCTTGTTTTCGATATAACAGAGAATCATAGTTAGTTTGCCATTAGCATCTGAAGAAGGTGAAGTTCCACTGAAACGTGCGTCATGCGTTATTTCTTATAATAAATGTGTAAATTGTTATTTTTAACCATTGTTTTAATACGTTAGTCTTTACCTAATATTGTTACTCCGTTTTCGCACTTGTCATTGCCATTGCCACACCTTATCGCAACACAAAGGTGAGATTCGTAAAATATACTAGGGGACCCAAAATTATACAATGTGCAGGTTCCTTATTCCATTACGGTAGCTTGGATTTTGAGTACTCTCTTACGGAATAGTGCTCCAGCCACATCCAGTCAACAAGTACCGTTGAAGTCATTTACTAAAGTAGCTGCAAAGATAAAATCTCATCTCTTAACTCCCTATCCAACTGAAAGAGTAATTAAGCAGCAGGCATTCCGGACATCGCACCAAGTATACTAGTGGTTAGGAGATAAATCTAATGATGGGATGCCGAATTACATAGGGTTTGAAAAGTATCAGTTCCTTAACTCTCAAAGTTAAATGTTGTCCATGACGAATTCGTGAAGAGAAGTTTTTTTCTAATGCACGAAAGGGTATGACAATGGTTAGTGGGGTTGTAGAAAATCATCGTTAAACTGCTCTGTTATCTGCCTGAATTGCAAGAGCAAACGAAGTCAATATTAATCCAGGAAGTAAGAGTCAACGACGACATCGAAACTCTATCAAATTCTTTGGACGACGTCGCTACTGCTGAAAAAGATGAGCCTAGATACTTCGGCGTCAAAAAAACTAAGATTTTGTCTAGAATGCGAATTTTTTTTATTCTTAAATTACTATCAATTCATATAAATACTTTCATTAAATGATTCGTAATAATAGGAATAATAGAAGCTTGAATTATAAAATGGTGTTTCGCTTCAATAGCATAATACCTTATTTCCTTGTTAAAGTGTTGATATTCATCATGATACCAAGTTGCAGCAGCTAAAACGCTTCATACGTACAAATAAACAATAGGTATATACAAAACGATGTTAACACCTTGCGGCGATGTTTAAAAAATATACTATGTTGATGATGAAGTGGATTCGAAACACAAAGATTTGCAAATTTAATTGACGAAAAAGAAAGCGACAATCTAAAGAAAGTGGACCGTGCGAGCAAGAAAGTAACTACGAGTTTTAGTTCATTTTAATATTTCTCCCCGGGAAAAAATATATTGTAAATTTTCTAAAATACTTAGTAATAATAATTTGTTGATTTTAAGAAAACGGATTCCAAATAGAAATGTATAAATAACTTTGGAACTTCTATTTAAATTCAAAATTGCAAAGTATATGGCTTCACACCAGGGGGTCACACAAATATAACACCTATGATAAGGAAGGGGAGACGGACTCAAAATATCTTCAAATTCGTAGACGAAATTCATGAAAGGTTCCTTAAGTATCAAATTTGGAAACCCTACTGGTGATTGTTAGATTCTGTGAACTCTGTATTTAAGATTATTAACAGTGTGTAGATATGTTAATAAAATGTCATATAAGTACCTAAATGAAAAAATAACAAGTTCTGATACAGTAAATCTATAATTTTGTGAATGATATATGTTCGGTTTTCATTGAAAAACGAGCTGTAGATTCGTGTGTTCAAAAAAGTAGAGATATTATTTTCGTGTGTTTTTTTGTTGTCACATGTATTTGTTGGTTCTGCATATCGCAACGTTAAAAGCTTGCCAGATCACGGACCAGTGTTGGTTGATACTGAATTTCGCTTTTGTGAACCTGCCTTCGGTTATTAAACCTTATTAATAATTAGTGATTGATGATCGGGTCAGTTGCCGAAATTCACTAAGACAAAAAAGGATGTGCTCACTCGGGTTACCGCCTTCAAGAAGAAACTTTACCAAGTAGATGTAACACAGAAAGGTGTGAGTCTGGTACTTACGTTTTCGCTTAGTGCTGAGCCTATTTATGGACGTCGTCGAAAGATATAGTGTTATACTTAACTATTGCTCACACAATCATGTTTCTTGGTCAATCGAAGCCCGGATTTCTTCGTTATTCATTGCTTCTAATTTTGTTAAAATTTATTGCGTTCATTTAAATATCGCTTAGAACGTAGATTTCATTAAAAATATACCCAACATTATTTTCCTGTAATTTAAGTATTCCTCTATCCGCTATTTGTCTACACGTTTTTGTGATGAAAGATTTGAAAGTAAGATAAAATCGGTTGATTCTAGCTAAATCAGTCCAGGCATTTCATCCGTTGTTGATTTATTGCGACAAGTGGAGGTAACGCGTTGCGCGATCATTTTCGAGTCTTCCCTTCATATTGTCGTTCGTAATTAAACCTCCTCAGTAGGTCGTACGAAATATTCTGTACTACAAAATAGTCTTAATAATCGCAGAGGTATAACGTGAATTTTCTTCATTGAACGTAATTTTCGGAAAATTGGGACTTGTAATTCCGATGAATATACTTTCTAATAATATTAAGTTTCTTATATTAATTAAATTTCATTTATTGAATAATAATGATCGTAAAATGCCACTGCAAGAATCGCGGAGACAAAGATTGGCCTCGGCAACACAAAACAGCTCGTGATGTTGCACCATCGAAATTAATGATATTTTAACTATGACAGATTCACTTCAATGCGGATAATGGATTGCCTCCACTGGGGGAAGTCTTATTGGCCCCATTTTGCGTAGAGCTGAAATTCGTGTAACTGGTTGTTTCTGGAGTTATTGTAAGAGGCGTCCACTTCAGTATTACCCCATTCGGTACGGTTTCTCGGAGTGTTAGAGTCGAATTATAAACATTTGAAATTTTTCAATCAAAAAATATAAGTACTTTTGAGTCTTAGGTTGAAGATCCTGACAGTGAATACGAACGTGGAAAACCCGAATTAGATTTCGAAGTAGATAGAAAATTATTTGAATTAAAACCATCCATTATATATTTATTCGAAATTCCACAGAGATCCTTTGAATGAATCTTAATCGATCTTTTTCACAATAATGCGTCTAATGCCAAAGTTACCTAAAATTTCACTTCCCTCTTCTGTGGTGATTTAAGCAACTTGCGCAAAAATTCTTCTTGATTTATTGGTCTACAATTAATGATGAAAATGAACGCCACTAACAGAATTGACAAAATTTCAGATACTTGAACAGCTGTTTATCTGGAGAGAAGCACTTAGCGATAGGGGAAGGGAGTGCCTCTTTCGAAGGATAATTATGCATAGCTTTTTGAAAATCTTACGGAAAACCTATAATGACAGAAACGCCTATTAGCTACTTCTATTGGAGAAGATCACTTGACTTTTCCGAAAGTCGAGAAAGAAAATCTAATATTGTACGCAGATTACTGAATACATTTTTCAGAAAATTTAGCTGGCACTTGGTAGTTTGGATTTCTAGTAATCAATGGATGTTTTCCTTATTCAATATTTTGTGGACAAAACTTATTTAAATCACGTAATCGTTTCGAACTAGAGAATAGGAATATTGAGTTGCCCTTCTTAATGAACAATTGAACCTGTTTTTTACGCAATCAGTGCAAAGCTTTTGGAAAACTGGTAGACTTTTGGTTAAACATATTGGTTATTTTCTTCGATCAAACCAAAGTGTTCATATCAATTATAAAATGTTAAAATCTTAACTGTTAGAATCTTTGTATTGTATCCAGTACATGGTGGGTTCAAATGGGACAAACAGTTGTTTTTTTTGCAAAAATGATCAATATTCATTTTAGTTGTCCTATTTTTCTTGATAAAACACCCTATAACAGATTTTCTAAAGGTGAAGAGATAATAAATGTGTCTAAATTGTTTAAAACCATAACTCATTTTTTTGAAAACTTGTACTAAGCTCGTCACGTGGTAGGACGGTTGTAAGAGTTCTCATCGATACAGTTATGTACATTTTGACAAATACAAACTGAGCTAACATTCCAATAATCAATCTTGAACATTCGATTTATCCGTCAAGTTGACAGGTGTTGAACTCAACTTCCACTAATGGCTGGGCGTAGTCAAAGCTTGACTACAAATAGTTCGCGGTTACTAAATTCACTTTCGATTGTCAACTGTGGAAATTAAACGTTTACTCGCATTCATTTGGCAATTCTCAAAAAATTCGTTCGCTTATAGATAATGGAAGTCAAGCATGTTTATTACAGAGAAGTGCATTAAAAGGTTAGGCTTTGGATTATGTCCCATTGGTACATGTTGTACAATGGAATGGGGAAAGTTTTTCCCCTTTTTGCTGTCAAACCGAAATGGTAACAGTAAGTTGTACTATTAGTTCGGCCTCAGTATCGAAGCCCCAGTTATTCAGTAGAGTCCTTCATTCTACCTAAAATTGTTCTGATATGCCTACGTTTTCCGTTCGCGCCGGAAATCATGCCACACCATTACGAATTTGACTCTGCTGACCTCAAATTTTTAAATCCAAAACCCATAATATGCTTTATCTGCGGACATATTTGCTCAGATTTTTGCGAATGGTAAAATAGCAAGGGTGGTCACATGAGCCAGTAGCACTTAACACTCGTTTGGTATGGATATTAACTGGTCATATTTCGGTGTGAATCACTCTAATGTCAAAATGAATTCATTTGTACGTCTTTCGGTAATTCTGATATTGAGATGAGGAATCGTTGGATCATACCTTGAAGGAATTTGGGAATTGGGAAATGTTCTCAAATACCACAAGGTTAATCCCTGAAGATAAAAAAGTGTGAAGGTTTTTATTAGTGGTACACCTACCGGAATCCTGCTGGTCGTTATGTCGTGTCATTGCCTCCTCTCCACCAAGTTCGTCGCCAGAATTAGAAGGAAATTCCGTGACTAACTGCTCTTCGTTAGATTTCAAGATGCTAGAGAAATCGACTTTCCCAAAATCTGTGAACTTAAGACAGCAGTATGCAAATTTTATGCAAGATTATCTTGACTCCGGCCCATATTGTCATCGGCCTCGATGCATCAATGAATTCGGTCTAAAGCATATTTTATACCACATTCATTGTGTTTGTAAGAACGGAATCCAACGTAACGAAGTTTCGCGTGTAGTTTTTGATGCCATCGATGAAATCTTCCAATGGAAAATCTCTTTTAATGACACTTTGTTGACAGGCCCAAAGTTACAGACCAGATATTGGGGCGTTACTTCTTCGTTTTCGAACGCACTCAATAGTTTTTTCAGCCGGACGTTCGTCAAATGTATCGCCAGATTCTGATCATCCCAAATCATCGCTTTCCTTTCAACGAATTTTTTGGAGATTTTTCGATTACAAGAACCTATTCAGGGAATTCGTCCTTAATACTGTGACCTATGGCGTAAAAGCGTCTCCATTCTTGGCACTTTAGAACACTTCATCAGCTTTGTAAAGATGAAGGTCATCGTTTTTCCTTTAGCACTAAAAGTTTCTTGAAGAAGATACATATGTGGATGATTCATTTGGTGGGGGCTGAATCTGAAAGTGAAGCTAGTAGTAAGATCGGCAACTCATCGATTTGTTAGCTTGCGGCGGGATTTGAACTCCGCAAGTGGGTTAGTAACATGCCCTCTCTTTTAGAAAATATTCCAGATATTTCTCGCCAAATACCTATAAACTTTGATGGAAAACACTACAATCAAAAATTTTGGGCATGTATTGGAATCCAAATAAAGATATTTTTTTCATACAATGTCAATATTATATCGAATTAAAATGTACTAAACGAAGTATTTTATCCGAATTAGCTCGAATTTTCGATCCTCTTGGCTTTCTTAACTCCATTTAACATTTTTGCTAAGCATCTTATGCAATACCTGTGGACATTAGGTATTGGTTGGATGAAATTTGTACCAGAAGAAGTCGAACAAAAATGGATGTTATATAAATCAGAATTACATTTGTATGTCTAGTTTAGAAATACACGTCACATTGCATCTTGCAAACGGGTATGTGGCGAGATTCATGGTTTCTGTGATGCTAGTGAACGTGGATATGCAGCTGTTACTTAATATGCGTTTCCAAGAGTTCCATAAGTCGGTTCAACGTTTTTATTATTTCTGCAAAAATCGAGAGTATCCCCTCTCAAACGAGTATCAATTCCCCGATTGGAATTATGTGCAGCAGTTTTTACTAGCAGATCTCATAACATTCGTTTTTCCACTTACAAAAACCACATTCAAGATAGAAAAAAACTGTTGCCTGCGTCCGATTCTAAAGTTTGTTTGGACTGGATCAGATCTACTTCTTTATCGTTGGTCTACATTTGTTGGTAATCATGTGGCTCACATTCAGGAGCAAGTGAATCCTGCTTATTGGCATCATGTGGCTGGTAAAGAAAACCCAGCTGAACCTTGCATCGAAAGGTGCTTTGCCTTCAGAGCTTCTTATTAATTCCTTATGGTGGGCGGCGGGGCCCTGTTGGCTATCTTCTCCAATTGATACCTAGTTCTACAGATTCCAATCCTCATTGTGAAGAAGCATTATCCGAAGAGCGACGTTGTACGCTAACGTCGCGTGGATGTTAATATTGTCATATTGTTACTTTAATAAATTTTCTTCTCTGGAAAAAGTTCAGCGAATTATTGTTTATTGTTTAACCTTGTTTCTAAAATTTCACCTCGAAATTTTTTGTCTCGCTTGAATATTCCTACCGACGGAAATTCTCATATGTTCGCTCGATAGATTTAAGACATGCACTTTTAGTGATTGTCCGTATTGTTCAAGATGATGTTTTTTTCCGAAAACATTATTTTCCTCGTCTAGAAAAAGAATCATTAGTTAATCAAAACGTCCAGTTGTAAAACTATGCCCCCTACCTAATAGAAAATAGAAATTTTTGTTTAATTTTATAATTTTAGTTCTGGTCATCAATTATTTTGAAAATTCTTTGTTGTTTATTTGAAAAAAAAAAAATATTTTGGTATATTTTGTGAGCGGCTATGTTCGGTTTTCATTGAAAAACGAGCTAGATTCGTTAAAAAATGTAGAGAATATTTATTTCTTTTTTTTTTTGTTGTCACATATTTTTGCTTGGTCGCAACGCAACGTTAAAGCTTGCCAGATCACGGACAGTGTGGTTCGAGAATTCGCTTTGTTGAACCTCGCTTCGGTATACATACTTATTAATAATTTAGTGATTGATTGATCGGAGTGCCGAATTACAGACAAAAAAGGAGTGCTCAACTCGGGGTACCCCTCAAGAAGAAATTTACAAGTAGAAGAACACTAGAAAGGGTGAGTCTTGGTACTTTTTACGTTTTGCTTAGTGCGACCTATATGGACTTGTCGAAGATAGTGTTAGTTGAACATTGTCACACACAATATATTTTTCGCCCTTCTAAGAATTATTATGTAAGACTGATTGGTAATCTGTATTGGCACCAAAAAGCAGAAATTCGAGTAAGCAACACTGGAACAACTGAAGATTTTGAAATTAAAAAAGGGGTTCGCCAGGGATGTATCCTGTCCCCAATGTTATTCAATTTGTACGTGGAAAGGTCATTCTCCGAGGCAATCTCAGATAGCCCCTTTGGTATTAAAGTAAACGGAATCCCCATTAACAATATCCGATATGCGGATGATACCGTGATAATAGCAGAAAACGCACAAGATCTCCAAAGTCTGTTGGATCGGGTCAACGAAGAAAGCCAAAGACTAGGTTTGAAACTTAACATCAACAAAACCAAGTTTATGATTGTTAGTAGGAACGATATTCCACACACCCGAATTCATATTAATGAAGAGAATATCGAACAGGTCACACAGTTTAAATACTTGGGATGCATGATTAATAAAGAATGGGATCCGGATCAAGAGATAAGGTGCAGGATCGAGCAGGCTAGAACAACCTTTCTCAGACTTCGAAAGTTCCTTACAGACCAGAACTTGGACTTTAACCTCAGATATAGGATGATAAAGAGTTATATTTGGTCCGTTCTCCTATACGGGGTTGAGGCATGGACGTTGAAAGTAACAGTCATCAACAAAATAGAAGCCTTCGAGATGTGGATCCTGCGCCGAATGTTGAAAGTGTCGTGGGTCGATCATGTGAGAAACGAGGACATTCTCCGAAGAGCCGGTCTAGCGGATCGAGAACTTTTCGAAAATATCAAGAAAAGAAAAATAGGTTATCTCGGACACATACTGCGCGGAGAACGCTACCACTTTCAACGCCTCATTCTTCACTAAAAATTGAGGGAGGAAGAAGAGAAATAGGAAGAAAAAAATTATCATGGCTTAGAAATATCCGTCAATGGACGGGGATAAAGGACTTCCAAACATTACAGAATGCTGCAATTAATAGAAGCATATGATAAGAATAGAAGAAGATGAACGCCTACGCAGGAATCTGCACGGCACTAAAAGAAGAAGAAGAAGAATTATTTTCATCTGTGATTTCTATATAAATAGTAAAGAGAAACAAATCTTTTACCTTTTTTGGATTGATTGGGCCGATACTTGGTGTAAATTAATAAACATATTAAAACAATGGTTAAAAATGGTTTAATAAATGTGTATATAACTAATATTGAAGTTTCGCTTATCACTTGGTGAAACATGATTAAATACTGATATTTAAAATAAAAACACTTGGCTTTAAGTTTCACAAATATATTGAATAAAAATTAACAATTAAATTAGTCAACTAGTTTCGGGTTATGGGCCCATTATCAAGACTGAACAGAAAAGTACTTAACAAGCTTATTTATAATATTGATTGTAGTAGAGGGGAAATTTGGTATTCAACTTGTTCATTTACGATGGGGTAATTCCTCTTAATGGCACTAGTAATTTCTAAAATTTCCAACAGGTCGAGACGTTTGCCCTTTTTACCTGGGTGGAGGCATATCGTTTTCTCGAAGTCGATGAAATGGTTAAATTTTATACAATGGCTCTGAGAAACCAGTGGTGGTTTTTGTTAAACAAAATTGACTTTTTATGTTCTTCTACGCGAGTTGTTGATTTTTTCTGCCTGTTTGTCCGATATTAAAATGATGGGCATTCATTACAAAAGATTTTGTAAACACCACTGTTTTCTCCAATATTGTTCGCTATCCTTGTATCTGACTAAGAGTGACTTTAAATCACGTTTATTTGTACATATGCTTTTTAATACCCATTTTGTGATAATCTGTTGATGATTTATTACTAATTCTGGAATATAGTTTATTAAATGATATTTTTGTTCGCTTTTTATGACTGGTGAGGGATAAATTGGAATTTAGAATATTCTTATTGTCGTTTTTTCTTTATCATTTGATCAAATCAAGATGTCTTTTATAGCCGCTTATTTATTGCTAAAAATTTTTAAGAATATTAACTTCTTCAGTAAAATTTTCTTCAGAAAGAGGAATGGCAAAAAGTCTATGTATGAATGAGTGAAATGCACTTAATTTAATTTTAATTGGTTGACTGCTATCATTGTGTATTAGCGTATCTGTAAAAGTAGGTTTTCTGTAGATATTAAATGTAAGAGCATGTTCTTTTCTAGTTATTTGGATATCTAAAAAGTTAAGGGAATGTTGTTCATTTTCTATTTCTTTTGTGAATTGAATTGAAGGGTGAAAAGAGTTAATGTAATTGAGAAAATTATCTAACTGTCTATCCGTCCCACACCATATACACAAAATGTCATCAACATAACGCCGCCATAATAAAACATTACTAATCAGGCTGTTTGTAGATTCAAAGATTTTATTCTCTAAGTCAGACATAAAGATTTCACTGAGAAGAGGTGATAACGGTGAACCCATTGGCAAACCATCTGACTGTTGATAAACTATGCCATTAAATTCAAAATAACTTTGTTTTAGACATAGAGTCGATGCCGAAATCATTTCCTGAACTATTTCGGGTGATATATTACTATTTGAATTCAAATCCCTTCTAATGATATTTTTCATGATAGCTCATTAAGAATTGCCCAAATATTTTTTCACATACCAATCTTGCAATTTTGTCCACGATGAATCCGCAAATTCCGAGGTTATACACTCTACCTAAGATACATAACCCTGACTGTCCTATGCATCCAATAGTATCTTACATAAAAGCACCCGCCTATAAAATATGTCAATATCTAAATAAAAAACTACCTTCTTTAATACAATTCAACCCTACTTACAGTATAAAAAACTCTTTACAGCTCATTAATCAGTTGAAAAAAATCTCAAGATTCCACTCAATGACAAAATTAATCTCTTTTGACGTAATTAAATTTATTTCCTTCTATTCCGAACAATGAATTGAAAAATATCATTAGAAGGGATTTGAATTCAAATAGTAATATATCACCCGAAATAGTTCAGGAAATTGATTTTCGGCATCGAATCTTATGTCTAAAACAAAGTTATTTGAATTTTAATGGCCATAGTTATCAACAGTCAGATGGTTTGCCAATGGGTTCACCGTTATCACCTACTTCTCAGTGAAATCTTTATGTCTGACTTAGAGAATAAAATCTTTGAATCTACAAACAGCCTGATTAGTTAATGTTTTATTATGCGGCGTTATGTTTGATGACATTTTTTGTATATGGTTGTGGGACGGATAGACAGTTAGATAATTTTCTCAATTACATTAACTCTTTTCACCCTTCAATTCAATTCACAAAAGAAATAGATAATGAACAACATTCCCTTAACTTTTTAGATATCCAAATAACTAGAAAAGAACCATGCTCTTACATTTAATATTCCTACAGAAGAAAACCTACTTTTTCAGATACGCTAATACACAATGATAGCAGTCAACCCAATTAAAATTAAATTAAGTGCATTTTCACTCATTCATACATAGACTTTTTGCCATTTCCTCTTTTCTGAAGAAAATTTTACTAAAGAAGTTAATATTTTAAAAATTATTAGCAATAAATAACGGCTATAAAGACATTCTTGATTGATCAAATGATAAGGAAAAAAACGACATAAGAATATTTCTTAAATTCAATTTATCCCTCACCAGTCAAAAAAAGCGAACAAAAATATCATTTGATAAACTATATTCCAGGAATTAGTAATAAAAAATCATCAACAGATTATCACAAAACGTAAAAGCATATGTACAAATAAAAAAACGTAATTTAAAGTCACTCTTAGTCAATAACAAGGATAGGAACAATATTGGAGAAAACAGTGGTGTTTACAAAATCTTTTGTAATGATATGCCCATCATTTTATATCGGCACAAACAGGCAGAAAAAATCAACACTCGCGTAGAAGAACATAAAAAGTCAATTTTGTTTAACAAAAACACCACTGGTTTCTCAGAGCATTGTATAAAATTTAACCATTTCATCGACTTCGAGAAAACGATATGCCTCCACCCAGGTAAAAAGGGCAAACGTCTCGACCTGTTGGAAATTTTAGAAATTACTAGTGCCATTAAGAGGAATTACCCCATCGTAAATGAACAAGTTGAATACCAAATTTCCCCTCTACTACAATCAATATTATAAATAAGCTTGTTAAGTATTTTTCTGTTCAGTCTTGATAATGGGCCCATAACCCGAAACTAGTTGACTAATGTAATTGTTAATTTTTATTCAATATATTTGTGAAACTTAAAGCCAAGTGTTTTTATTTTAAATATCAGTAAATGTGTAAATTGTTATTTTTAGCCATTGTTTTAATAAATCTTTTACCTATTCACCTGTCATGAGAATGCAGATATTTCATGCCAATCTAGAGATTGAGATGTAGTTTTATCTTTTTTCAATTTTTTTGTGAGAAACTCTCGTGAAAGGCGAGAGCTTATAATACTTTTCCAGTGCCTTGGAATGATTTCGGCGATTAGCAGTTTATGTATTTATTTACATTTATTCATGCCACTAATAATTGCAATGGAAGATTATTTTAATTCATCAATATGTACATTCAAATATAAAACAAACAGTACATTGATAAAAATATCGCAATAAAATTTATATCACTTATCTTGTAAATATTCATTTATAGTGTTTTAAGCCTTCGCCTAGATATACTTCTTCAGATGGCGTTTCAAGGTTCTTCTTCTTAGTTTTCTGAATGTCAGAAGTAATGTATTATAAATCTTTAGCGCAGGATGGTTGAGGCTCTGCTAGGAGATTCTACCGTATGATGTTTATGCTGGATTTAAACCATTACAAGTCATATCAAACCCAACACAACTTTGAGATTTTTTGGTTTGTGGTTCAGTTCAAATTTGCCTTCTGGTGATGTTTTGGCTGTTGGGATGTGTATGACAAAATTATGATAATTATCTGCATACCGTGTGTGACGAGTGAATTGAACTCCTGGTGAAATAATGGAGGTAATTGCTGCGGAATATCTGTCGTAACAATATCTGTTGAAGCGACATAAAATAAACGTCACTGTTTTGTTTTGTATTGAGTCAAGCAGATGAAAGGAGTACTAGGTGCAAAACTTAGAACAATAATAGCTGCTTAGGCATAAAACATCGATAAATATGTATCCAAGCTTCTGTGCAGCTGACTCAGCATTTGTGGAGACATATTCGGTCCAGGTAAACTGGAGTTAATGCCTAACAGTGCAGTTTATTGGATGGCTCTATAAATTGGTTTTCAAATTTTTATTCAGCATCGATGATGAGAGTTTTTCTTGATAGGGAATTGCTTGTATCTTCGTGATATTGAAAGCTTATAAATTATCAGATCCCTAGATAGAAATGATATTAAGATAGCTATATATGGACTCAGCCTTCGCAACACGTTGATGGTCAGATGCAAAAGCGCTGACAGGCTTCATTTGGACTACTGTAATATTCAGGAGACAATTAGAGTAAAAAATAAAAGCGTCGGTGACAAAATAGACCCTTGAGGCAGACCGGCGTTTACAGTAAGCTGGTCCAAGCTCAC